>CAWVOZ010000022.1:0-26189 GCA_963931855.1 Philhelius festivus
GTGTATTGTATGTGTATTGTATGTGTATTGTATGTGTATTGTATGTGTATTGTATGTGTATTGTATGTGTATTGTATGTGTATTGTATGTGTATTGTATGTGTATTGTATGTGTATTGTATGTGTATTGTATGTGTATTGTATGTGTATTGTATGTGTATTGTATGTGTATTGTATGTGTATTGTATGTGTATTGTATGTGTATTGTATGTGTATTGTATGTGTATTGTATGTGTATTGTATGTGTATTGTATGTGTATTGTATGTGTATTGTATGTGTATTGTATGTGTATTGTATGTGTATTGTATGTGTATTGTATGTGTATTGTATGTGTATTGTATGTGTATTGTATGTGTATTGTATGTGTATTGTATGTGTATTGTATGTGTATTGTATGTGTATTGTATGTGTATTGTATGTGTATTGTATGTGTATTGTATGTGTATTGTATGTGTATTGTATGTGTATTGTATGTGTATTGTATGTGTATTGTATGTGTATTGTATGTGTATTGTATGTGTATTGTATGTGTATTGTATGTGTATTGTATGTGTATTGTATGTGTATTGTATGTGTATTGTATGTGTATTGTATGTGTATTGTATGTGTATTGTATGTGTATTGTATGTGTATTGTATGTGTATTGTATGTGTATTGTATGTGTATTGTATGTGTATTGTATGTGTATTGTATGTGTATTGTATGTGTATTGTATGTGTATTGTATGTGTATTGTATGTGTATTGTATGTGTATTGTATGTGTATTGTATGTGTATTGTATGTGTATTGTATGTGTATTGTATGTGTATTGTATGTGTATTGTATGTGTATTGTATGTGTATTGTATGTGTATTGTATGTGTATTGTATGTGTATTGTATGTGTATTGTATGTGTATTGTATGTGTATTGTATGTGTATTGTATGTGTATTGTATGTGTATTGTATGTGTATTGTATGTGTATTGTATGTGTATTGTATTTGTATTGTATGTGTATTGTATGTGTATTGTATGTGTATTGTATGTGTATTGTATGTGTATTGTATGTGTATTGTATGTGTATTGTATGTGTATTGTATGTGTATTGTATGTGTATTGTATGTGTATTGTATGTGTATTGTATGTGTATTGTATGTGTATTGTATGTGTATTGTATGTGTATTGTATGTGTATTGTATGTGTATTGTATGTGTATTGTATGTGTATTGTATGTGTATTGTATGTGTATTGTATGTGTATTGTATTTGTATTGTATGTGTATTGTATGTGTATTGTATGTGTATTGTATGTGTATTGTATGTGTATTGTATGTGTATTGTATGTGTATTGTATGTGTATTGTATGTGTATTGTATGTGTATTGTATGTGTATTGTATGTGTATTGTATGTGTATTGTATGTGTATTGTATGTGTATTGTATGTGTATTGTATGTGTATTGTATGTGTATTGTATGTGTATTGTATGTGTATTGTATGTGTATTGTATGTGTATTGTATGTGTATTGTATGTGTATAGTATGTGTATTGTATGTGTATTGTATTTGTATTGTATGTGTATTGTATGTGTATTGTATGTGTATTGTATTTGTATTGTATGTGTATTGTATGTGTATTGTATGTGTATTGTATGTGTATTGTATGTGTATTGTATGTGTATTGTATGTGTATTGTATGTGTATTGTATGTGTATTGTATGTGTATTGTATGTGTATTGTATGTGTATTGTATGTGTATTGTATGTGTATTGTATGTGTATTGTATGTGTATTGTATGTGTATTGTATGTGTATTGTATGTGTATTGTATGTGTATTGTATGTGTATTGTATGTGTATTGTATTTGTATTGTATGTGTATTGTATGTGTATTGTATGTGTATTGTATGTGTATTGTATGTGTATTGTATGTGTATTGTATGTGTATTGTATGTGTATTGTATGTGTATTGTATGTGTATTGTATGTGTATTGTATGTGTATTGTATGTGTATTGTATGTGTATTGTATGTGTATTGTATGTGTATTGTATGTGTATTGTATGTGTATTGTATGTGTATTGTATGTGTATTGTATGTGTATTGTATGTGTATTGTATGTGTATTGTATGTGTATTGTATGTGTATTGTATGTGTATTGTATGTGTATTGTATGTGTATTGTATGTGTATTGTATGTGTATTGTATGTGTATTGTATGTGTATTGTATGTGTATTGTATGTGTATTGTATGTGTATTGTATGTGTATTGTATGTGTATTGTATGTGTATTGTATGTGTATTGTATGTGTATTGTATGTGTATTGTATGTGTATTGTATGTGTATTGTATGTGTATTGTATGTGTATTGTATGTGTATTGTATGTGTATTGTATTTGTATTGTATGTGTATTGTATGTGTATTGTATGTGTATTGTATGTGTATTGTATGTGTATTGTATGTGTATTGTATGTGTATTGTATGTGTATTGTATTTGTATTGTATGTGTATTGTATGTGTATTGTATGTGTATTGTATGTGTATTGTATTTGTATTGTATGTGTATTGTATGTGTATTTTATGTGTATTGTATGTGTATTGTATGTGTATTGTATGTGTATTGTATTTGTATTGTATGTGTATTGTATGTGTATTGTATGTGTATTGTATTTGTATTGTATGTGTATTGTATGTGTATTGTATGTGTATTGTATGTGTATTGTATGTGCATTGTATGTGTATTGTATGTGTATTGTATGTGTATTGTATGTGTATTGTATGTGTATTGTATGTGTATTGTATGTGTATTGTATTTGTATTGTATGTGTATTGTATGTGTATTGTATGTGTATTGTATGTGTATTGTATGTGTATTGTATGTGTATTGTATGTGTATTGTATGTGTATTGTATGTGTATTGTATGTGTATTGTATGTGTATTGTATGTGTATTGTATGTGTATTGTAAGTGTATTGTATGCGTATTGTATGTGTATTGTATGTGTATTGTATGTGTATTGTATGTGTATTGTATGTGTATTGTATGTGTATTGTATGTGTATTGTATGTGTATTTTATGTGTATTGTATTTGTAGTGTATGTGTATTGTATGTGTATTGTATGTGTATTGTATGTGTATTGTATGTTTATTGTATGTGTATTGTATGTGTATTGTATGTGTATTGTATGTGTATTGTATGTGTATTGTATGTGTATTGTATGTGTTTTGTATGTGTATTGTATCTGTATTGTATGTGTATTGTATGTGTATTGTATGTGTATTGTATTTGTATTGTATGTGTATTGTATGTGTATTGTATGTGTATTGTATGTGTATTGTATGTGTATTGTATGTGTATTGTATGTGTATTGTATGTGTATTGTATGTGTATTGTATGTGTATTGTATTTGTATTGTATGTGTATTGTATGTGTATTGTATGTGTATTGTATGTGTATTGTATGTGTATTGTATGTGTATTGTATGTGTATTGTATGTGTATTGTATGTGTATTGTATGTGTATTTTATGTGTATTGTATGTGTATTGTATGTGTATTGTATGTGTATTGTATGTGTATTGTATGTGTATTGTATGTGTATTGTATGTGTATTGTATGTGTATTGTATGTGTATTGTATGTGTATTGTATGTGTATTGTATGTGTATTGTATGTGTATTGTATGTGTATTGTATGTGTATTGTATGTGTATTGTATGTGTATTGTATTTGTATTGTATGTGTATTGTATGTGTATTGTATGTGTATTGTATGTGTATTGTATGTGTATTGTATGTGTATTGTATGTGTATTGTATGTGTATTGTATGTGTATTGTATGTGTATTGTATGTGTATTTTATGTGTATTGTATGTGTATTGTATGTGTATTGTATGTGTATTGTATGTGTATTGTATGTGTATTGTATGTGTATTGTATGTGTATTGTATGTGTATTGTATGTGTATTGTATGTGTATTGTATTTGTATTGTATGTGTATTGTATGTGTATTGTATGTGTATTGTATGTGTATTGTATGTGTATTGCAGGGACGAAGCGTCCATATATTGAGTGGAATGAGTGCTTCCGTTAAACCATTTGAAAAAATCGTACCTAGCAAGGAATTAAATTCAAAATTCCAAATTGTATTAATATTTTTATTATTTTATTTGTATCTATTAATGAATCTTCATTTACTCTGTAAATTACATTCCAACATCATTATGACAACATTATCATCTTTTACTAAAATTACTAAAGGAAATCAAGATCTCTCTGGTTATTACAACTTAAAATGCCACACTGCAAACCAACTGAGAATGCTCAACATCACTCCATAATTTAAAATGCTTAACAGCTATGCATTCCTTATTATCGCCTCCATAACTCAATTTCAAAATACCCTTCCACTCCAAGTCAACTGAAAATATACCTACAACATCACTCACCAATATTCACAAAATGCTCAAACAAAAATGATTCTCAAACAATATAGAATGCACAACAGCTGGGCATTCCATTATTTCTCATACTTAACTTAGATCTCAACCCAAAGTCAAAATAATTTTGTCTCGTTTCTTGCCTTTTGCACAATGTGTGAAGAATGAGTTGAGTGAATGCATTACGAGAATAATTTCCTACAAGAGAGATAGAAAAACAAAAATGTATCTATTGAGTTGCTTATTGTCTCAAACTGATAATGAGTTTAATTTCGTGGTCAAAAGGGGTAGAAGAGTTTTATTTTAACATAATGTGTGTGCAAATTTAGGTGCAATTCATTCATAACTATCAGAAAACAAACAAATATGAATTTAAAAGGTGGTAGTTTTTTAATTATTTTCGTGGCGATAAATACAATCCACCTGTTTTCTGTTTATTTTTTGTTATTATAAAAAAAGTGGTCAAAAATAGTATTTTTTATATTCATATCTGAGGTTTCTTGACATTCCAGCAGAAATATAACTAAAGGTTATTTTCAATTATGAGAATTTTAAATCAAAAAAAAACTTCAAGGAATCTTAAGATTTCTAATATCCCTTAATAATGGCATCTGTAGAGAGATCATATTCATGTTTTAAGAGAATTAAATATTTTTTTAGAAATAAATGTGGACAAGAAAGGTTATCTACTCGTAGCTTAGTTCTTATCAAAAAATCGTACTGAGATAATTTTGCCTTAAAAGAAAAATGGACAAATCTTTGCGCAAGGCATCAAGCTTTTTTTTTAATAAGACTTTACTATAATATGTATATTATTTATGTATATTATTTTATGTGTATTACACTAAAGTGGAATTTAAAAGGTTGGATCTCAAAGGTCATTCATTTTTGGTTTTATATTCAGTGCTTCCGCTTTCGAAAAAATCACGCCTCGTGCCTGGTGTATTGTATGTGTATTGTATGTGTATTGTATGTGTATTGTATGTGTATTGTATGTGTATTGTATGTGTATTGTATGTGTATTGTATGTGTATTGTATGTGTATTGTATGTGTATTGTATGTGTATTGTATGTGTATTGTATGTGTATTGTATGTGTATTGTATTGTATGTGTATTGTATGTGTATTGTATGTGTATTGTATGTGTATTGTATGTGTATTGTATGTGTATTGTATTTGTATTGTATGTGTATTGTATGTGTATTGTATGTGTATTGTATGTGTATTGTATGTGTATTGTATGTGTATTGTATGTGTATTGTATGTGTATTGTATGTGTATTGTATGTGTATTGTATGTGTATTGTATGTGTATTGTATGTGAAATGTATGTGTATTGTATGTGTATTGTATGTGTATTGTATGTGTATTGTATTTGTATTGTATTTGTATTGTATGTGTATTGTATGTGTATTGTATGTGTATTGTATTTGTTTGTATGTGTATTGTATGTGTATTGTATGTGTATTGTATGTGTATTGTATGTGTATTGTATGTGTATTGTATGTGTATTGTATGTGTATTGTATGTGTATTGTATGTGTATTGTATGTGTATTGTATGTGTATTGTATGTGTATTGTATGTGTATTGTATGTGTATTGTATGTGTATTGTATGTGTATTGTATGTGTATTGTATGTGTATTGTATGTGTATTGTATGTGTATTGTATGTGTATTGTATTTGTATTGTATGTGTATTGTATGTGTATTGTATGTGTATTGTTCAGGAATTATGAACTGATTTTTTTTCTATTTAAATATTTTTGTCTATTTATTAATTAATTGTTCATATTTTATGTCAATTTATTTACTTGTAATAATTTTGAGTAAAATAATTTAACTTATTTTGTTTCTTTTGCCAAACATTAGTAATTTTCCTATAAAATTTAATCTTTCTCATGCTCTATCTGTTTTTTGTATTCTTATCACTCTTTTGAAATTTCATTTTAATTATTAAATTCTTTTGTTCTCACTGGAAAATTGCTCTCCAACTGTTAATTATAATTTAATTGTAAACTAAAAGGTTACTCTCTAGTTGTACCTTTCTCTTAAGTTGAACATGTTTTGCCGTTAGTTTTTTGCAATTGCTAAATTTAAATCATTATTTGTCCTCTTTCTCATTGGAACCGTCAAAGTGTAAGCATCAATTTATTATAATAAATTATTCTAGTGTTTTTTCGTTATACGAGCCGATTTCTTTTTCTTCATCGTCGTATGAATGATTCATGGGTTGTCGTTATCTGCTGGATAATTATTGAAAGTATTAAGGATAATAAATTCTGGTCCTTCGTCGCCAAATTAAAGTGAATTAGCTTGGAGGTTTTCTGTGGTGCGGTTATTAAGCTAGGAATTTAAAGGATTGCTTGTAGGTGTACAGCAATATATTTTTTGTCGTTTGTGATTCAATTCCTAGTTTCAAGAAAGAGCAACGTTTGCAAATAATCTTCAGATAGTGTTAAAAAGATATTTGCATTTTGTGAATTTGGATTTTGTTCGTTTGTTAATTCACGTGTTCGTATCAAATTATGAATGTGGTCAAAGCTAAACGTGGGCGTGCCAAGGGACGGCTGACCAAGGCAGCTGACTTCGCTTCGTCGGTAGACATAAATACTCCACTTTCGATGCTTGAAATTCGTTTAGCAAAATTGGAAGAAGCCTGGACCGATTTTGTTTCTCTCCAGGACGCAATATACGAGCACATCGAGGACGTCGATTTCGTAGATCCAGAACCCGAGTTCTTCGAATACGAAGCCAAATATTTTGTGGCTCATTCAGTTTTTGTGAGTTTCATAAAGGTTAAACAACCGTCGCAAGAGGCTCAGGAGTCGGTCACTGAAAAGTTAGCAACACAACAAGCCACCTTTCTCGAGAAGTTGAACTCCACTACGAAATCATCGGTGAATCTACCGAAAATAGCAGTTTCAACTTTTTCGGGTAACTACGAAGATTGGCCTGCATTTAAGGATATGTTTGTTAGTTCAGTTGACCAAAATCCGTCACTTACCCCATCTCAAAAATTCTACTACCTCAAGACATTCTTGACTAGTACTGCTGCTGATCTCGTTAGTCATATGAAGCTTACGGACACCAATTATTTTGAAGCTTGGGATAGATTAGAGAAGCGCTTTGATAGGTCGCAGCTTATAGTGCAATCTTTTATTCACTCCTTTCTTTCGCTACCAGTGGCAAATTCTCTAAATGTAGCTTTGCTGAGAAAGATTACTGATGGTGCTGACGAGGTTATAAGAGGATTAAATGCACTTGATACAAATGATCGCGATCCCTGGTTAATCTATCTGTTAGTACAAAAACTTGACCCAGATACGAAGCAAGCTTGGGCGGAAAATCTTGGGTCAAAGGAAGGTACTACAATAAATCAACTCTTGGAGTTTTTACAAAACCGCTGTGCTTGTTTGGAGTCATGTTCAACTCCTATTCAATCTTCTAAATCTAAGAATAAAATTCAAAACATAGTAAGATCACATGTAGTCGAGTCTGCCCAAACTTGTCCGCAATGTAAGGGAAATCATAACTTGGTTAATTGTAAAAAGTTTCTCGCTTTTGACATTGATGCTCGCCGAAGTTTCGCTAGAGATAATTCGTTATGTTTTAATTGTTTACGACAAGGACATGCTGCCAATAGATGTTTTTCTCACCAGCGTTGCAAGCTATGCAAATCTCGGCACCATGTTTTAGTCCACCAGGATGGTGCAGCAACTTCGTCTTCGGTTCGTGCAAATGTAACTCAAACTCAAACAACAGTAGCTACTCCTGTCGCGTCTGGTTCGCTTTCGTCAAATCCATGTTCGTCGTCTGTGGTCAACAACCATACGTCGGAGCCATGCTTTAATGGTCAGACCATACTTCCTACTGCTGTTGTCAGAACCCAGGACAGTGAAGGGTCGTTTCAAAATGTTCGCGTGCTGCTTGACACGGGGTCTCAGGTTTCATTCATTACCGAACAGGCTGTTCAACGCTTAGGACTTTCTCGTCGTCATTCTCGAATTCCAGTGCTTGGAGTTGCATCTACTTCAGCAGGCGCTACCAATGGCTTGGTAAAAATAAGGCTAACTTCTCGATTTAACTCAAGCTTTATTGATGTGAACTGCCATGTTCTGTCAAAGCTTACTTCATTGTTACCGGCTTCATTGATTGAAAATATTGACATAAGCAATCTAGTCTCCTTTGAGCTTGCCGATCCTTATTTTTATAAACCTGGTTGTATAGATGTTCTTATCGGGGCAGATAAGGTCTTTAATATTATAACAGGACCTACCAACAATAAATTAAATGGAATACCTAACTTAATTCCAACTATTTTTGGATCAGTTGTAGCTGGAAAGTCCTCAAAAACATCTCTCAGTCCTCATAGTGGTATTGAGACATTTTGTACGCAGCTGGATCGTTCACTGGAATTTGATCTCGAGAAATTTTGGCATTTTGAGGAAATCTCTAATGAGCCCACCCTCTCAATTGATGACCAGCGTGCTGAAGAGTTGTTTGCTTCATCTTATAAAAGACTTCCCAATGGTCGTTATGTGGTACGTTTACCATTTAAAACTAATGAAAACATAGATTTTGGGAATTCGTTTGCGGTCTCTTTACGTCGCCTTCACTCAATCGAACGAAGATTTGCTTCAAACCCATCTTTAAAGGATCAATACCATAAATTTATGGAAGAGTATCTGTCTCTAGGGCATATGGAGGAAGTTCCTGCTGCTGAGGTGTATCAACCATCCAACAGATCCTATTATCTTCCGCATCATGCGGTGTTCAAGGTTGACAGCAGCACTACAAAAATAAGGGTCGTTTTCGATGGGTCCGCTAAAACTAATCATTCTTTGTCGTTGAATGATTCGCTTCTTGTTGGTCCGACTATACAACGTGACATATTTTCTGTTTGTCTTCGTTTTCGACGCCACTTGTACACCATCTCAGGTGACATCGAGAAGATGTACCGCCAGATTCGAGTGTCAAATGGTGATTGCGATTATCAAAGGATTGTTTGGCGTAAAACTCCCGAGGAACCTGTAAAACACTACAGGCTCTTAACAGTAACTTATGGTACTGCGTGTGCTCCCTTTTTAGCAGTTCGTACGTTAAAGCAACTGGCTCTGGATTCTTCTGAGGATTACCCTCTAGCATCTGCAACGGTTCTTAATGACTTCTACGTTGATGATGTCATCACCGGTGCAGACACCATAGATGAAGTGGTTTCACTTCAAAAGGAACTGGTAGAGCTGCTAAAATCTGGAGGTTTTAACTTGCGCAAGTGGACTACGAATTGCTGGCCTCTTTTGTTGTCGTTACCTGAAGAACAGCGTGAGATGTCTCCATTAGAATTTGAGGAATTTGATTCAGTAAAGGTTCTCGGATTGCAGTGGTGTCCTTCAAAAGATAGATTTTCGTACAAAGTTAAGTTGAGCCAAAGTATTGAGTGTACCAAACGTCGAATACTATCAGACGCATCACGAATCTTTGATCCAATGGGATTTCTCGCTCCGATAATTGTTGCTGTAAAAATCCTTCTACAGGACTTGTGGAGGGAAAAGTTGAATTGGGACGATGAAATTCCGAAAGAAATGGCAGATCGCTGGAAGGTAATAAGGCAAGAACTACCACTCGTAGAAGCTGTTAATATTCCCAGGATCATATGGACCAACAAAAGGAACTATGAGTTCCATGCGTTTTGTGACGCCTCTTTGGATGCATATGCGGCAGTGGTATACTGCAGGAGTAAGAACGATGACGGTTCTATTTCGGTAGCATTGGTATCTGCAAAGAGTAAGGTTTCTCCTATCAAGGTTTTGTCTCTTCCCAGATTGGAACTCTGCGGAGCCCTATTACTAACACGTCTAGTAAATAAACTTAAGATATCTTTACAGGATAAAGAAATGAAAGTTTTTGCTTGGACGGATTCTTCAATCGTGCTCCACTGGCTTTCATCTCCTCCGAAAAGGTGGTCGGTGTTTATTGGAAATCGGACTTCGGAGATCGTGTCATCGATTCCTCACAAGCTTTGGAATCACGTTCGATCTGCAAGCAACCCGGCCGACTGTGCAACTCGAGGAATCCCACCATCTCTTTTGCCTTCAAATGAGCTGTGGTGGAAAGGACCTTCGTGGCTGTGGCAGGAGAAGGATCAGTGGCCGTATTCAAAACCCTGTCTCAACGAGTTTCCAGGAGAGCAGTTGGAAGAAAGGAGAAACCAGAAAATGCAGGTATTTATGTCAAATGCTACCGAAGAAAACATTTTGCAGACAATTTTAATCGATTCGTCAAAATGGTACAAGTGCCTTAGACTCACAGCAACATTGTTTCGGTTTTGTCATAACTGTCGCGTTTCAAAGGACTCTCGTAATTACGAATCTCTATCCGTGAAAGAACTATCAAAAGCTAAAATTGTATTGATCAAGTTTTGCCAAATGCTTTCCTTTCCTTCAGAAATCGTCGCGTTGAAACAGAACAAGGAACTTTTAAGGAAACATAAACTGTTAAGTCTTGCTCCGTTTCTGGATTCGGATGGTGTGCTTAGAGTTGGTGGGCGTGTACAGAACTCTGAACTTTTATATCGCGAAAAACACCCTATCATACTCTGCAAATCGAGTCGTTTGTCTTACCTGATTGTTAATTACATTCACGAACATTATTTACATGCCGGTGTGACTCTGATGATCGCGTTATTGAAAAAGGAATACTACATTATGGGATCAAGAAATTTAGTGCGCAAAGTTGTGCACAATTGTGTTTCGTGTTTTCGACAGCGTCGCGATGCATCAAAACAATTGATGGGAAACCTTCCCGCTGAAAGGATTCGGTTTTCGCGGCCGTTTAGTAAGGTTGGCTGCGACTATGCTGGCCCTATAATGTTAAGGCTATCGCGTGGTCGAAACCCTAAATTTGTGAAGGCCTATATTGCTCTTTTTGTGTGCTTTGTCACGAAGGGCTGTAATGTGCTATTTTTGACTCACATCTATCAAAACATTTTGTAATCCAACGCACATCACTAGCTTTAATTTGGGAGAAAAAAATAAATCGTATGCCTTAACTTAGCAAAAACAAAGAAAAAAAATTACAGTTAATTTCTTTCTTTCAATCCCTTAAGAAAAAAAAAATTGTTTAAAGATCTAAAGCTTACGGTTAAATAGCGTGATGTTTATGAGTGCAAGACACATCATACGGTTAGAGTTAAAACTTAAAGCCGAAAGTAGGGATTAGAATATTGATCTTCGACGAGTAAACATCTACCCAATTACTGTGTATCACTTAGTTTATTTTTAATTTAATAAAAACCAAAAAAAAGTGTAACTTATAGTAACTTAAATTATTTCACTTGATTTTAGTTATTATTTAAAAAAAATACAAAAAAAAGTGAATTTTTCTTAAATTAAAAAAAAAAAAAAAAGATAACTAAATAAAATTAAAAAGTTATTCAATTTCACAACGAAAATAATAGCGGAGGAGAGATAACTCCGCTCCTAATATCTGCACAAGAAATTTTCCATCATCTATTTCAAGTCATCAAGAAACAATCAAAATCACACAACAATCAACACACATATATCTATCCATCTATGCTGTATTTTCGAAGAAAAGGCAGATGAGGATAACGAAACAGGCAAATTTATAAAGAAAAGAGAAAAATTACAAACTTTATTTAAATTGTTATATTTTCTTAAAAACTATTTCAAAATTATATCTTCTGCCAATCATCGCTAAATTTAAATTCAAACCTTTTTATTGAAATTATTTCCGTTATCTTTTTATCCATTTTTTTATTTATTTCATCCAAATTACTTTTCTTATTCACCTTAATTATTGCCATCATATATCCGAAATTAATTAGTACATACATACATTTTTTTGTATTTTCAACTTTAAATTCAATAGTTTCCGTTCGATTTTTTTGTAAAAACGAAAAGAATTCAGACTTTTTTTTTTTTTTTTACAAAATTGGTAAATTAAATTAATAGCTACAGTTAAATTAAAGGTACATAATTGTTAGGTATATTCTTCCAGGCATTTATTTTCTTTTTAAATTTATTAGGCGACGATTTAAGTATATAATAGGCCTATTATCGATAAATCGTAGGATTGTGCGCCAAGGAAAAAAAAACAGGACAAGTGTATACGAATAATCGGTACTTAATTATTGGTACAAATATATGCTTTGGAGAAGATACATATATCATTCTGTTACCGTTTTCAGCTCGTTTAAAGTTGAGCATCCAATTTTTTTTTCAAGGCTTTTTAAATCTGCTTCTAAATTTTTGTTCCGCATTCTTCTCGTTTATAATTACTTAAACTTCCAGAATGATTTAATTCTTATTTCTATCTAACTTCTAAATTTAAAAATGAAATTTAATTATAAATTTATACTTTAAGTTGTATAATGAAATTTGAATAAATTTGTTTTTGTAAAGGGTATACACCGAAGGAAAAAGTTTCAAATTCAATTATTTGGGCCATTTCAAATGTGCATGGTTGGGAGGGAAGCGTGAGGCCTAATTAACACCCTGGTCTCTGGCTCATTCAGGATAGATCCACACTAGTATTCATTTTCGTTTGGTAACATGAGCACATAGTTTTTTTGTATAGTTTGGTAAGAGAAAAAAACCCACCCCGGACTGAAGCAGCCGTAGATTTAAAGTGCTCACCTTACTCTTATTTTGGGAACATTTTCTATGACCCAAGACCAAACATAACAAAAATGGCGCCCAAAGCGTGTGGCATCTTCCTTAAAGAATTTCCACACACATATCTTGAATTACAATTCTTTTGAATTACCAATTTATGTTTGAGTTTTCGAACTAAATTTGTCGAAAGTTATATAATTTTAGATTTTCTTTTAGTTTTTGGAATTTCGATCATTGGTGATCTATGGTCTTACCTAAACTTTATTTTACATTTTTAAAATTCGAATCTAGTGTAACAATTCTATATGGTATCTGGAACTACGATTATGTACGTAGACAGCTCTACATAACCGTCCGATTAATCGTTTTGATATTGTATATACATACTTCGATAAAACTAATGTCGTGCTAACTTAGCATTTTTTTAAAATTCAGTATAGTTTTTAAGAAAAGGAACTACAATCCTTAAGAACTTTTTTTTTAGATTGTCCTTGTATTAAAATCCATGACTATATTACCAATAAACTTGACGTTTATTTTTCATTTATTTCAAGGATCTATTTTTGTCTGAGCCAATTCATTACAATTTGAAACTCGTTTTTTTGATGTATACCCGAAACTTACTTTCATGATATTGAACCTAAAACAAACAAATTAAATATGTCTGTTACCCGAACACCTGAAAATTTCTCTGAAAATCTTATTACTATTAATTCTTGTTCGATTTGCAAGGAACCATTTACCGATAAAGACAATATAGCTACAACAAAATGTAAACATGTTTTTCATAAAACATGCATTGCTGAATTTATTAAACTTAATTCAACGTGTCCAGAATGTAAATCAAAATTACAACTTAAAGATATTTCCAAAATTGGAAAACAAAATTTACCACCTTCAACAACAGGAACAGTACCCAAAACAAAAATACCGAATACTCGTATTCAGAAAAAACTCGATATGCCATTACCTTTGATGCAAAATCCTATAGATTGGTCTTTAAATCCATCTCCAATCATATCTATGCCTTTCGTTCAGAATGTTGAAGAGTCGTTGCGAAGATCTGTAACAACTCAACAGGCTTTAAATCAATCTGAAATTCTGTTTGAAAATTTTGATTTGGATCAAAGTAGACAAAATTTAAATGGTACTTGTTCACAAAATATTCCTTCGAGAACAGTTCAGGAAACCTCACAATTACAAGATTTATCTAATCAAATTGAAAGTTTGATTGAACACAAATTTGAACAAAAATTAAATTCTATGATGAATCGTCTAGAAACGATGGTCTTAAACCAAAATAAGAAAACAGAACATAACAACCGCGTTTTTGAAAATTTTTCATCTAGACAGCAAACTAACCTTATCCAAAACAGCCATCAATTTGCGGGAGATTCATATTCTCAACCACAAACACACAATTTTAATAACAATAACAACAACTCGTTTCAAGGTCATTCAAACAATTTTGTGCCTAGAATTGAGGTAAATCGTGTGGCAAATATACTCCAAAGCTGGAATTTGCGTTTTGATGGAATAAAATCTGATATTTCTGCTGATCAATTTATCTATCAGGTGACTGCTCTTACTAAAGATTGCCTGAACGGTAATTTCAATCTTCTATGTGAAAATCTTCACATCCTTCTTACCGATCGTGCCAGAGAATGGTACTGGAGGTACAGAAGAGGTGTAGATCGTATCAATTGGGAACCTTTCTGTTTTGTTTTTCGTCAACAATTTCAAGATTATAAAACCGATACCGACATAAAAGAACTGATCTGGAAACGAAAACAAAAAGAAAAAGAACCTTTTGAAGATTATTATAATGATGTTATGAAATTGTGCGATAAGCTCAGATATCCTTTAATGGACCATGAACTCGTTGATATATTGCATCGTAATCTTCGACCAGAGATTAGACAACAGACTTTTTATATGACATTTGCTTCGGTAGCGCAGCTTCGAAACTTTTGTTTCAAAAGAGATGTAGTTTTCAGCGAAAGTTCATATAAATCTCAATTACCAATTAGACCTTTTTATAACAAACGCCCTGTAAACGAAATAGTAATCGAAAATGATACTCAACTTGACGGCTATAACCCAAAACTTGACATATCTGGTATAACTCCATTCAAATGTTGGAACTGTGGTCGCGATGGCCATACTTACCTGGATTGTCTGGAAAAAAGAATGGTATTCTGCTATGGTTGTGGTGCTCCGGACACATACAAGCCAAATTGTTCCAAATGCTCTCAGAAGGGAAACTTGAAATCGAACGCGGAAAAACCGAAAACAGCTCCAGCTCACCCTCGTTCGAATTAAAAGATGAGCATGGAGACCATTCAATTGTGAATCCCATAGATAATCCTTATCCCCATTTAGACAAAACTTTACCTGATGTTTCAAAGAAAATCACAATTTTTAAACCAGATTTGCACTTACCTGACTTACCTTCACCTGACTTACCTTCACCTGACTTACCTTCACCTGACTTACCTAAGCATATACAAAAACTTTACACGATTATTCCATACCAAAAGCGTTTAGATAATTACAATAAGAAAAGAGCAAGTATTTTCAATGCGATTGAAACAATATACTCTAGTTTTAAGAATCCAAAGCGATCAACAATTCGTTTAAGAAAATTTTGGAAAGAAGTTCGATCAAATAGAAAATTTTTGAAAAAATCTATTTCTAGTCTACAAACTGGCTCTTCAGATATTCGTCCTTACGCAACCATATCTATTTGTGGAAAAAAATATGTTGGTTTGCTTGATAGTGGAGCCACTATCTCTTGTTTAAGTGGTCAAGCTGCGAAAGATCTGATTTCAAAAATGAATAAACCTAGCAACTTTAACACCTTTGCTACAACTGCCGATGGAAAACCACAACAAATTAAGGGTTTTGTTGAAATTGACGTCACATTTCGAGGCACCATGAAAAAAATTAAATTCTTTATAGTTCCAACTTTATTAGAAGATATTTACCTAGGCATAAACTTTTGGTCTGCTTTTAACATTGCACCAAATGTCATCAGTAGTGTCTCCACAGAAAATGTAGAGCAGCCAAATAATGCTCATTCCTTAACACCTGAGCAAAAGAAAGCCCTTGATTCAATTATAGATTTGTTTCCATCATACGCTTCCGAAGGACTCGGAAAAACAAGTCTCATAGAACACGAAATTGAAATTGATCCAGGTTGCAAGCCTATAAAACAAAGATATTTCCCTATTTCACCAGCCATAGAAAAACTGCTTCATGAACAAATCGATCGAATGCTTTCAATTGGGGTCATTGAGGAATCGGAAAGTCCTTGGAGTAGCCCAGTAGTTCTTCTTCAAAAGCCATGCGGAAAAGCCAGAGTTTGTCTGGATTCACGAAAAGTAAATGAAAAGACAGTTAAAAGTGCGTATCCTTTGCCTTTGATAGAACAAATTTTAAGTCGTTTGCCGAAGACAAAATTTATTTCTAGCATAGACTTAAAGGAGGCCTTTTGGCAAATCCCTTTAAGTGAAAAATCTAGACAATTCACTGCTTTTACCGTTCCAAACCGTCCGCTTTATCAATACAAAGTGATGCCATTCGGGCTTTGTAATGCTCCGCAAACACTTTGTCGTCTTATGGATCAAGTGATTCCTCCAGGACTTCGAGAGAAAGTATTTGTTTATATGGATGACCTCCTTGTGTTATCTGAGACCTTCAAGGAACACCTTGATTTACTAGCCGATATAGCTCGAAGATTAAGGAAAGCTGGATTAACCGTTACTCTAGAAAAAAGTAAATTTTGTCTAAAAGAGGTTAAGTACCTCGGTTACATCGTCGGCTATGGTACTCTTCGTACTGACCCCGATAAAGTCTCTGCCATCACGAGTTTTCCCCAACCAACCACCGTCCGCCAACTTCGACGATTTCTTGGAATGGCCGGTTGGTATCGCCGTTTCATTAACGATTTCGCTGGTATAACAACACCACTCACCGACCTTTTAAAAAAGTCAAAAACTTTTAAATGGAATGAGGAAGCCCAAAGTTCTTTTGACATCCTCAAAAATCTGCTTTCTACTGCCCCTATCCTCGCCAATCCCGATTTTTCTCGTCCCTTCGCAATACACTGCGATGCAAGTCTGTTTGGTGTAGGGGGTGTTCTTGTTCAAACCAACTCAGATGCTATTGAAACACCGATCGCGTACTTTTCTCACAAGCTCAATTCAGCTCAGAGAAAGTATAGCGTTACTGAGCTTGAATGTTTAGCTGCCATTCTAAGTTTGAAAAAATTTCGTCAGTATGTAGAAGGACAACGCTTTACAATTGTCACAGATCATGCTAGCCTTAAATGGCTAATGCAGCAAAAGGACCTTTCGGGAAGATTGGCAAGATGGTCACTTAAGCTGCAAGGTTATGATTTCTCGATTGAACATCGCCGGGGTTCCGAAAATGTCGTTCCAGATACACTGTCCCGTGCGAATGAAAATTATATCTCTGGAATTCTTTCTGTCGACACTGGAATCAATTTAGAGTCTGAATGTTTCAACTCCGATGAGTATCAAAAATTAAGAAAAAATATTCTAGAAAACGAATCAAACTTACCGAATCTTAAAGTCATTGACAACCATGTTTATCGTCGTTTTGAATCTGTAGAAGGTTCTGAAAATGAATCTACACCATGGAAATTATGGATACCTTCGCAAATGACAAATGATTTAATGAACCGATTTCATAGTCCACCTATTCACAATCATGCTGGAATTCATAAATTGCTAGAACAATTAAAAAGGCATTTTTACTGGCCTAAAATGAGTACAGATGTTCGCAATTTCGTGAATAATTGTGAGACGTGCAAACAGTCAAAAGCTCCTAATAAAGTCTTGCGTGCTCCAATGGGACAGCAGCAAAAATCCGATAGACCATTCCAGAAATTATATATGGACATAATAGGACCTTTTCCCAGGTCGAAATCTGGAAATATAGCTATATTTATAACATTAGACCATTTTTCAAAATTTCCTCTCTTTATACCGATTAAAAGCATGAACTCGAAAAAAATTGTTGATTATTTAGAAGAGAATGTTTTTAGTATTTTTGGTGTTCCAGAAGATGTCTTGACAGACAATGGATCCCAATTTAAAAGTGAAATATTTAACAACTTTCTTAAAAAGTATGGTATTCATCATACTTATACTGCGTTATATTCTCCACAAAGCAATTCATCTGAAAGGGTGAATCGGTCAATAATTGCTGGTATTCGATCCTACTTAGGTAACGAACAAACCCGTTGGGACGAACAACTCCCCCTTATTGCATCTGCTCTTCGTAGCTCATACCACCAATCACTTCGATGTTCGCCTTATTACACCTTATTTGGACAAGAGATGGTGACTCACGCTTCTACTTATAAACTGTTGAGAAAACTTAATAACATATACTCTGGAGAAGTTATTCTCGATAACAAAGATCGAATCCAGATAATAAGAGAAGACGTTCAAGCCAATATCCAAAAAGCCTATGAGAATAGTGCTAGAAGATATAATACTCGTAGTACTCAATCTTACTTTAACCCAGGACAAACAGTATTTCGGCGTAATTTTGCGCAAAGCGATGCCAAAAAAAATTTCAATGCTAAATTGGCACCTAAATTCGTTAAGTGCACAGTCATGCAAAAGATCGGCAATTCTTCATACAAACTTAAAGATGAAAATGGTAAAACAGCTGTATACCATACAAAAGACATAAGAACTTAAGTCCCCAGTCTTTGTGTTTTTCATATGTATATGCACATATGCACACAAAGACTGTTTTGTAATGTGCTATTTTTGACTCACATCTATCAAAACATTTTGTAATCCAACGCACATCACTAGCTTTAATTTGGGAGAAAAAAATAAATCGTATGCCTTAACTTAGCAAAAACAAAGAAAAAAAATTACAGTTAATTTCTTTCTTTCAATCCCTTAAGAAAAAAAAAATTGTTTAAAGATCTAAAGCTTACGGTTAAATAGCGTGATGTTTATGAGTGCAAGACACATCATACGGTTAGAGTTAAAACTTAAAGCCGAAAGTAGGGATTAGAATATTGATCTTCGACGAGTAAACATCTACCCAATTACTGTGTATCACTTAGTTTATTTTTAATTTAATAAAAACCAAAAAAAAGTGTAACTTATAGTAACTTAAATTATTTCACTTGATTTTAGTTATTATTTAAAAAAAATACAAAAAAAAGTGAATTTTTCTTAAATTAAAAAAAAAAAAAAAAGATAACTAAATAAAATTAAAAAGTTATTCAATTTCACAACGAAAATAATAGCGGAGGAGAGATAACTCCGCTCCTAATATCTGCACAAGAAATTTTCCATCATCTATTTCAAGTCATCAAGAAACAATCAAAATCACACAACAATCAACACACATATATCTATCCATCTATGCTGTATTTTCGAAGAAAAGGCAGATGAGGATAACGAAACAGGCAAATTTATAAAGAAAAGAGAAAAATTACAAACTTTATTTAAATTGTTATATTTTCTTAAAAACTATTTCAAAATTATATCTTCTGCCAATCATCGCTAAATTTAAATTCAAACCTTTTTATTGAAATTATTTCCGTTATCTTTTTATCCATTTTTTTATTTATTTCATCCAAATTACTTTTCTTATTCACCTTAATTATTGCCATCATATATCCGAAATTAATTAGTACATACATACATTTTTTTGTATTTTCAACTTTAAATTCAATAGTTTCCGTTCGATTTTTTTGTAAAAACGAAAAGAATTCAGACTTTTTTTTTTTTTTTTACAAAATTGGTAAATTAAATTAATAGCTACAGTTAAATTAAAGGTACATAATTGTTAGGTATATTCTTCCAGGCATTTATTTTCTTTTTAAATTTATTAGGCGACGATTTAAGTATATAATAGGCCTATTATCGATAAATCGTAGGATTGTGCGCCAAGGAAAAAAAAACAGGACAAGTGTATACGAATAATCGGTACTTAATTATTGGTACAAATATATGCTTTGGAGAAGATTGGATGCTCAAATTTAACTTATTTTGTTTCTTTTGCCAAACATTAGTAATTTTCCTATAAAATTTAATCTTTCTCATGCTCTATCTGTTTTTTGTATTCTTATCACTCTTTTGAAATTTCATTTTAATTATTAAATTCTTTTGTTCTCACTGGAAAATTGCTCTCCAACTGTTAATTATAATTTAATTGTAAACTAAAAGGTTACTCTCTAGTTGTACCTTTCTCTTAAGTTGAACATGTTTTGCCGTTAGTTTTTTGCAATTGCTAAATTTAAATCATTATTTGTCCTCTTTCTCATTGGAACCGTCAAAGTGTAAGCATCAATTTATTATAATAAATTATTCTAGTGTTTTTTCGTTATACGAGCCGATTTCTTTTTCTTCATCGTCGTATGAATGATTCATGGGTTGTCGTTATCTGCTGGATAATTATTGAAAGTATTAAGGATAATACATGTATTGTACGTGTATTGTATTAGTATTGTATGTGTATTGTATGTGTATTGTATGTGTATTGTATGTGTATTGTATGTGTATTGTATGTGTATTGTATGTGTATTGTATGTGTATTGTATTTGTATTGTATGTGTAGTGTATGTGTATTGTATTTGTATTGTATGTGTATTGTATGTGTATTGTATGTGTATTGTATGTGTATTGTATGTGTATTGTATGTGTATTGTATGTGTATTGTATGTGTATTGTATGTGTATTGTATGTGTATTGTATGTGTATTGTATGTGTATTGTATGTGTATTGTATGTGTATTGTATGTGTTTTGTATGTGTATTGTATGTGTATTGTATGTGTATTGTATGTGTATTGTATATGTATTGTATTTGTATTGTATTTGTATTGTATGTGTATTGTATGTGTATTGTATGTGTATTGTATGTGTATTGTATGTGTATTGTATGTGTATTGTATGTGTATTGTATGTGTATTGTATGTGTATTGTATGTGTATTGTATGTGTATTGTATGTGTATTGTATGTGTATTGTATGTGTATTGTATGTGTATTGTATGTGTATTGTATGTGTATTGTATTTGTATTGTATGTGTATTGTATGTGTATTGTATGTGTATTGTATGTGTATTGTATGTGTATTGTATGTGTATTGTATGTGTATTGTATGTGTATTGTATGTGTATTGTATTTGTATTGTATGTGTATTGTATGTGTATTGTATGTATATTGTATGTGTATTGTATGTGTATTGTATGTGTATTGTATGTTTATTGTATGTGTATTGTATGTGTATTGTATGTGTATTGTATGTGTATTGTATGTGTATTGTATGTGTATTGTATGTGTATTGTATGTGTATTGTATTTGTATTGTATGTGTATTGTATGTGTATTGTATGTGTATTGTATGTGTATTGTATTTGTATTGTATGTGTATTGTATGTGTATTGTATGTGTATTGTATGTGTATTGTATTTGTATCGTATGTGTATTGTATGTGTATTGTATGTGTATTGTATGTGTATTGTATGTGTATTGTATGTGTATTGTATATGTATTGTATGTGTATTGTATGTGTATTGTATGTGTATTGTATGTGTATTGTATGTGTATTGTATGTGTATTGTATGTGTATTGTATGTGTATTGTATTTGTATTGTATGTGTATTGTATGTGTATTGTATGTGTATTGTATGTGTATTGTATGTGTATTGTATGTGTATTGTATGTGTATTGTATGTGTATTGTATGTGTATTGTATGTGTATTGTATGTGTATTGTATGTGTATTGTATGTGTATTGTATGTGTATTGTATGTGTATTGTATGTGTATTGTATGTGTATTGTATGTGTATTGTATGTGTATTGTATGTGTATTGTATGTGTATTGTATTTGTATTGTATGTGTATTGTATGTGTATTGTATGTGTATTGTATGTGTATTATATGTGTATTGTATGTGTATTGTATGTGTATTGTATGTGTATTGTATGTGTATTGTATGTGTTTTTTATGTGTATTGTATTTGTTTTGTATGTGTATTGTATGTGTATTGTATGTGTATTGTATGTGTATTGTATGTGTATTGTATGTGTATTGTATGTGTATTGTATGTGTATTGTATGTGTATTGTATGTGTATTGTATGTGTATTGTATGTGTATTGTATGTGTATTTTATGTGTATTGTATGTGTATTGTATGTGTATTGTATGTGTATTGTATGTTTATTGTATGTGTATTGTATGTGTATTGTATGTGTATTGTATTTGTATTGTATGTGTATTGTATGTGTATTGTATGTGTATTGTATTTGTATTGTATGTGTATTGTATGTGTATTGTATGTGTATTGTATGTGTATTGTATTTGTATTGTATGTGTATTGTATGTGTATTGTATGTGTATTGTATGTGTATTGTATTTGTATTGTATGTGTATTGTATGTGTATTGTATGTGTATTGTATGTGTATTGTATGTGTATTGTATGTGTATTGTATGTGTATTGTATGTGTATTGTATGTGTATTGTATGTGTATTGTATTTGTATTGTAAGTGTATTGTATGTGTATTGTATGTGTATTGTATGTGTATTGTATGTGTTTTTATGTGTATTGTATGTGTATTGTATGTGTATTGTAAGTGTATTGTATTTGTATTGTATGTGTATTGTATGTGTATTGTATGTGTATTGTATGTGTATTGTATGTGTATTGTATGTGTATTGTAAGTGTATTGTATGCGTATTGTATGTGTTTGTATGTGTATTGTAGGTGTTTGTCTGTATTGTATGGTTGTATGTGTATTTTATGTGTAATGTATGTGTATTGTATGTGTATTTTTATGTGTATATTTGTATGGTGTGTATTGTGATGTTGTATTGTATGTGTATTTGTATTGTATGTGTATTGTATGTGTATTGTATTGTGTATTGGTATGTGTATTGTATGTGTATTGTATGTGTATTGTATGGTTTGTATGTGTATTTATGTGTATTGTATGTGTATTGTATGTGTATTGTATGTGTGTGGTTATTGGTATGTTGTATTGTATGTGTATTGTATGGTTTGTATGTGTTGTGGTATTGTTTGTGTATTGTATGTGTTTTTGTATGTGTATTGTATGTGTATTGTATGTGTATTGTATGTGTTTGTATGTGTATTGTTGTGTATTGTATGTGTATTGTATGTGTATTGGTATGGTTGTATTGTATGTGTATTGTATGTGTATGTGTATGTATGTTTGTATGTGTATTGTATGTGTATTGTATGTGTATTGTATTGTATTGTATGTGTATGTATGGTATTGTATGTGTATTGTATGTGTATTGTATGTGTATTGTATGTGTATTGTATGTGTATTGTAGGTATTTGTTATGTGTATTGTATGTGTATTGTATGTGTATTGTATGTGTATTGTATGTGTATTGTATGTGTATTGTATGTGTATTGTATGTGTATTGTATGTGTATTGTATGTGTATTGTATGTGTATTGTATGTGTATTGTATGTGTATGTATGTGTATTGTATGTGTATTGTATGTGTATTGTATGTGTATTGTATGTGTATTGTATGTGTATTGTATGTGTATTGTATGTGTATTGTATTGTGTGTTGTATGTGTATTGTATGTGTTTGTATGTGTATGTGTATTGTATTTGTATTGTATGTGTATTGTGTATTGTATGTGTATTGTATGTGTATTGTATGTGTATTGTATGTGTATTGTATGTGTATTGTATGTGTATTGTAGTGTATGTGTATTGTATGTGTATTGTATGGTTTGGTATGTGTATGTGTTATTGTATGTGTATTGTATGTGTATTGTAGTGTTATTGTATTGTTGTATTGTATTGATTGTATGTGTATGTGTATGTGTATTGTATGGTATTGTATGTGTATGTGTATTGTATGTGTATTGTATGTGTATTGTATGTGTATTGTATGTGTATTGTATGTGTATTGTTTGTGTATTGTATGTGTATTGTATGTGTATTGTATGTGTATTGTATGTGTATTGTATGTGTATTGTATGTGTATTTGTTGTATTGTATGTTGTATTGTATGTGTATTGTATTTGTGTATTGGTATTATGTGTATTGTATGTGTATTGTATGTGTATTGTATGTGTATTGTATGTGTATTGTATGTGTATTGTATGTGTATTGTATGTGTATTGTATGTGTATTGTATGTGTATTGTATTGTGTATTGTATGTGTATTGTATGTGTATTGTATGTGTATTGTATGTGTATTGTATGTGTATTGTATGTGTATTGTATGTGTATTGTATGTGATTGTATGTGTATTGTGTTATTGTATGTTATTGTATGTGTATTGTATGTGTATTGTATGTGTATTGTATGTGTATTGTATGTGTATTGTATGTGTATTGTATGTGTATTGTATGTGTATTGTATGTGTATTGTATGTGTATTGTATGTGTGTAGTATGTATGTGTATTGTATGTGTATTGTATGGTATTGTAATGTATTGTATGTGTATGTGTATTGTATGTGTGTATTGTATGGTGTATTGTATGTGTATTGTATTGTGTATTGTATGTGTATTGTATGTGTATTGTATGGTATTGTTGGGTATTGTATGTGTATTGTATGTGTATTGTATGTGTATTGTATGTGTATTGTATGTGTATTGTATGTGTATTGTATGTGTATTGTATGTGTATTTGTATAGTGTATTGTATGTGTATTGTATGTGTATTGTATGTGTATTGTATGTGTATTGTATGTGTATTGTATGTGTATTGTATGTGTATTGTATGTGTATTGTATGTGTATTGTATGTGTATTGTATGTGTATTGTATGTGTATTGTATGTGTATTGTATGTGTATTGTATGTGTATTGTATGTGTATTGTATGTGTATTGTATGTGTATTGTATGTGTATTGTATGTGTATTGTATGTGTATTGTATGTGTATTGTATGGTATTGTATGTGTATTGTATGTGTATTGTATGTGTATGTATGTGTATTGTATGTGTATTGTATGTGTATTGTATGTGTATTGTATGTGTATTGTATGTGTATTGTATGTGTATTGTATGTGTATTGTATGTGTATTGTATGTGTATTGTATGTGTATTGTATGTGTATTGGTATGTGTATGTATGTGTATTGTATGTGTATTGTATGTGTATTGTATGTGTATTGTATGTGTATTGTATGTGTATTGTATGTGTATTGTATGTGTATTGTATGTGTATTGTATGTGTATTGTATGTGTATTGTATGTGTATTGTATGTGTATTGTATGTGTATTGTATGTGTATTGTATGTGTATTGTATGTGTATTGTATGTGTATTGTAATGTGTATTGTATGTGTATTGTATGTGTATTGTATTGTCATTGTATGTGTATTGTATGTGTATTGTATGTGTATTGTATGTGTATTGTATGTGTATTGTATGTGTATTGTATGTGTATTGTATGTGTATTGTATGTGTATTGTATGTGTATTGTATGTGTATTGTATGTGTATTGTATGTGTATTGTATGTGTATTGTATGTGTATTGTATGTACTTGTTGTGTATTGTATGTGTATTGTATGTGTATTGTATGTGTATTGTATGGGTATTGTATTGTATGTGTATTGTATGTGTATTGTATGTGTATGTATTGTATGTGTATTGTATGTGTATTGTATGTGTATTGTATGTGTATTGTATGTGTATTGTATGTGTATTGTATGTGTATTGTAGTGTATTGTATGGTGTTTGTATGTGTATTGTATGTGTATTGTATGTGTTTGTATGTGTATTGTGTATTGTTTGTATGTGTATTGTATGTGTATTTCGTGTAGTGTATGTGTATTGTATGTGTATTGTAGTGTATTGTTTGTGTATTGTATGTGTATTGTATGTGTATTGTATGTGTATTGTATGTGTATTGTATGTGTATTGTATGTGTATTGTATGTGTGATGTGTATTGTATGTGTATTGTATTGTTGTTTGTATGTGTATTGTGTACTTGTATGTGGATTGTATGTGTATGTATGTGTATGTATGTGTATTGTATGTGTATTGTATGTGTATTGTATGTGTATTGTATGTGTATTGTATGGTATTGTATGTGTATTGTATGTGTATTGTATGTGTATTGTATGTGTATTGTATGTGTATTGTATTTGTTT